>OX104130.1:2355456-2395221 GCA_944470555.2 Heterobilharzia americana
ACTAGCCCTTCTCTTACTAGCTTTTCACAGTGTGCGCAGCCGGTATCGAAAACCTTCATACCTGTCAGTAATCAAGTTCCCTCAGACTACTGTCCACCTTCCGCATCCTTACCTTTTGATTTTTTTTCGCGTCTCTCGGTTAACATTCTTAAACCATCTTTAATTCCTACCAGGTCTGCTGCTTTCGACAACGATCCGAGTTCACAGAATATCACCTGTGATCTTCTGAAACTGCCCTCCAAACTACACATTGCAGCTTCCAATGTCCGGTTCCTGCAACAAGTCGGCCAATATGCGTTAATAGTCAAGCCTCTAGCAACTCGGACCATGGATCTGTGGTTCGTTTATGAGACACGCATACATGACCTAAATGCGGTTGTTCACCCAACCTCATCCGGTCAATATGGTGGATCTGAAAAATTCACGCTTGGAGTTTCTAGATATTTGACGGCTAGTTCTCGCAGTCTTGCAGGTGTAGGTATACTACTAAGCACTAAGGTAGAAAAATTGTACTGAGCAAATGGATTCCAGTTGACGTTCGCCTGTGCGCTGTCCAACTGGATGGTACAGTGAAGACTAAAACGAGTGGTGAAACTCGCCGATGTCTCTTTAGGATCTCTGCTTGCACATCCATTGACTGCAGTTTGGATGAAGTCAAGAATGAGTTCCACCGAAAATCGTTTAGTCTCCTACTTAAAGCTAAAGACTTAGACATGGATGTTATAGCATGTAATTTCAATGCGCAAGTGGGTAAGTTAATTCAGGCAGAAAAGCATATAGCTGGAATTTTTAGAATCCTAGCCGAACGAACAGATAGCGGTGATTGCCTACCAAAGCTGTGCTCAGACGACCATCTACTTCTAGCCAACATGAACTTCAGACATAAAGACAGGCATTGTCAGTGAACACAGACAGACCATAAAGCTAACAGTTTTCGCTGGAGAGCGTTGATGCGACACTGCTACTCATTTTGGAGTATGTATTTAGACAGCAACTACGCGTTAGTTTGAGAATCTGTCTGTTTATCAAAATGCACATAGGAAAACCTCAGCAACAAGACCACTGCTAATGAGGTTCGACAACGAGAGCATTAAGAATACTTTGAGCGAGAAACTGGTTAGACAGTAATTGGAACCTAACAATATCATTATCCTAGAAGCCTGGCACCACCTCCAGTCTGCTATAAAAACAGCGTTAAAGACCGTAGCACCAGCTTCTTTCGAATTAATGGATGCACACGAACACATTTCTGCAAGCTCCAGGGCACATTGAGTAGAAGCAATTAAAATGTAAACTGGTGAAATGTATACCCAATGACCGCGAGTAGTGATAAGCGGCGACAGCTAAAGGGATGGGAAAGGCAGTGACGACAGACAGTAATTTACAGTCATCAAGGAAACTGGGTAGAAAAAGTCAGTGGTTACTGAAACAATAGCAGAGAAGGGTGGGTTTGTGATTAAATCGCAAGACAGATGACTAGAATGATGGGTAGAATACTTCGGCAGAGCCAGATGCGACTTTAATTAGAGTACCTAGCTCTTGAAAGGTCATTTATCGGGTTATTAGCACACATAATTATCCATATGTACGAAAGTTTTGACTACTTTAAACGGCTTATATATGACTGAAAGCACGTTACACAGAAAATAGGATTTAAGATATTAAGTTGTTAAACGACGTTAAACTACAGAATCCTTGTTGAGCGAACGGACCTTAGGTTACTACACTTTGTCAGTTAGAAGAGTCAGCCCATTTATGCTGTCTAGCTGAGATTTCACTTAAATATAAACGCCTGAAGTTGATTCATAAAATGTAATCTTGAAATATGAAGGGAAAACTGAAAAGTAGAGAAACCATAACCATTGATTCACATACTAAACGAATATCTCAGCCACATAAGGCACAGATAGAAAACTTCGTGTGTTTAGCAGAACGTCAAAAATGAACGTAAGAAATCGAAGTCCACTCAGCTACTCTGTAAAAACTCATAGAGCAGGCGATGAGATACGCCTAGTGTGAACTGATGATATCATCTAGTTGCGCAAACCTCTGCAGGTGGAGAGAAGCTCAAACTCATGACCCAATGAACCACAGCTTCACTAAACGCAAGAAAATATTGGGGATTTCTAAAGCTTGCAGCCAGGAATAGGTTTATAGTGGGGTTATGTAAATAATCTTGTCATACACGCTAGTTTCAATTTGTGAGAGCATACTAGGGGAACGCTTGCTCCATAAGTTAATAGTGTGAGTGAGAAATGTCAGAGGCGAAATGGAGACTGAGGTGACGAAAAAACTACTTAGTAAGCAACACCTACACACACTCAATGACACAAGTTTACATAAATGAGGTACCCATTTACTTCGGAGAATAACTGAGATTGATTTATGCAAGAGATAAAATCACACGTCACAAAAGACTTGAAATATCTGGAGTGCATCCTGAATCACACTGATTCCCTACTTTAAGTCCCAAATTGATCCCCCAATATATCCTGAGTTTATGAACGTAAGAAGAGGGTCAAAAAAGTTTCTATACGAAAATCCAACGACAAAAAGATGTTTTGCTAAGTTTCTTGAATATAAGCAGACAAACTGCGTGGATCTAATATCAGACAACCACACTAAAGTAATTTACTAAATGATCAAGGAAGAATGCAAAAGACCATTTCTTGATCAGCGTTAGTACCCCAATTACATGCAATGAGATTTATGTGGATATAACCAGATGGGTTAAAGTGATATGATCCAAATTGACCTCATGCAGTGTAGCCACTGAGTAAACACGGCTTAAGTGAATCATTGAGAACTGGGTAAGATTATGAAAATTCATTGAGTGTGATGGCTTGATAATAGGCTAAGAATGCCAGTCTACAGTCCTCACCAGACAGCAAAGTTAGCTGAAAGAAGGTAGCAGTGTAATTGCTTAGACAACACTTTACAGACCGAAAAACCCAACGAACCTTCGTTTGCTACTTCTAAACCACGAAGTTTGGATATTAGATCGTAATGAGTAGATCTGAAGATTATATTACGGCAACATGGTTCTGGAATGTAACACTTTGAAGCTTTCACTTCTGAGTATTTTCATAAGTTTCTTGGGTTGAAATAATGTTCTAATCCCTAACACCAACACAAACGGTTTCGAACGATAAATAGCCTCCCAAATACATCAGACAGAATGGAGTCAGGTGTTAAGGTTGATAGCTAACCAAGAATAACAATACTCAGAACTCCGTATGCATGACTCTTATCTTCGAGTCTTAGTGGTACAAATGGAAGAAATGGAAGTGCATAAAGTTTGCCATCCATAAACTTACTAGAACCTTTGTCACTAGAAAAACAATTCGATTTCTTAAAAAAGTGAAGTCATGGTAAGATTAATACACACATGAAGATTGTTATCAATAAGAAAAATACTGCTACTTACGTCAAAATGCCCAGATCTGATAATTATGACCCTGAACTAGAAACAGGCGCACAAAGAAATGTCCAATATACCTTATTTACTAGCTTACACAAAACATTAGACTTCTTCGCAATCACTTCTCAGTCTTGGGGAACATTTTCGAGTTTTTCATGGATTCCGATTCGGTTCTCAAGCCATTCTGCTGTTGCAACTCTCGTAAACCCAATGGGATGTTTAGGTTGTCGAGACATGTATGATTGGTCGTAGAGGTTTGGAAGAGGATGTTTATTTTAAATTTCACTTGGCGACGTAGTTACCTAGACTGATTTTAGAATAAAGACAGAAAGATTTATAGGGTAAGCTAGAAAAACAACAGAGAGAAGGAAGGGAAATACTACGGTAAATTTAAACAGAACTCGAAGGAAACCTTCAATATAAAAAACTATTGTAGCTAGAATCAGGTTGTGGAGAGAATGAAGATGGCAAGTAGCAGTGGATGTTATGGTAGAGAGGAGGAAAGCGGAAATAGTGGTGAAAAAATAATGAAAAAGCAACCTGACTGGTAAGGAACTTGAAGGATAGGTAGAAGATTGCAGACTGTTACCATGAATGCTGCGAAGGAACAAGGTCCATCTGGAGACAGCAGAGACTTCGGAACGCGTATAACACACATGTGAGCTGCTACCTGAAGAAGTCAGTTGTAGAAACTGATGAATTACGGCGGAAACGACCAATTTTCTCGAAGATATCAAGTTATGGACCACAAAAACCAAAAGAGGAAATACAATCCAGAGGTAGCCGACTCGAGAAGAAAAGAGTTAAGGTAGGAAACACCTTTCACTGCCTGACAGGTAAATCCATCTGGGTTACTAGAGGATTTGTTATAGTGTCCTTCGGATGACATCTCTATGGTAAGGTGACCTAGGACACGCATATAGTCGTTTTTTGCTTCACAATAACTAATAGAATAGATTTCTCAGCCTTTCAGTCCGCGCTTATACCATTTCAGCTGCATCCATAAAATTCCCTCTGCTGCTTGTCTTTTGGTTTTTCCTGGAAAGTTTTCGTCCCACTTCAAGTGTAGCGGAGCGGCTATGTTACCAGCTCTTAAGCGGGGTCGTAATTGAATCTTGCGAAGCCTAAGACATCCAGGTTGAAAGCCCCAAGTTTTTTACACAAGAAATGTAGCTCCGTATGTGCTTAGGCAACTTTGCTGGATAACTTGAACCGGTGCCTAGTTTGTCTATCAACCTGTAATCAAACTCTTCCTTTGTGGTTTCGTGAGAAAGACGCATACCATAAGGGGTCTCGGATACTTTCTGCGAATCAGAAAAGCCATCAAACCTTATCTAGCGTTCACATAAGCCAAATAGCAGTCCGCTGTTTCTGCCTAACTCTTTGGATGCTCTGGTCGTCTTGTTCAAGCCACTTTTCATGCTAACAACTCTCCGAGACTTAACGCCATCACCTTGCAGTAGAACTGGCCAGCTGAGACCTCATGGAAGGTCGTTCTTGGGGTGCAAGAACGGCGAGGGACCTTTAGTTGCCCGTTGCTAAAAGCTTGACGGTGATGCTCTCCGAATTCAGCATGTCATATCCACTTCTAAGCAGGATTCCTTGTCTTTTACTCATCCTTCCAGCCGGATAGCTGACTACTATTGCTCAATCCTGTAATTCTCCATGGGGGGATTGCTTGCTAGAGTGACTTAGGGGCCCTGGCGAGATCCAGAAAGGTGACGCGAACAAGGAACTGGAGATTACAGCATGCTCTGCAATCGTCACAGGCCGCCTGATGGCTGTAGGCGTAGAACATGCACTTTCTGAAGCCATGTTGACCCTCACTAGCTAAACTCCCAGTATATGGGAATCAAATACGATCCCCTCCGACTGGTCTAAGTCACTCATCATCCCAGTCTTCAAGAAAGGCGAGAAGTCCTCTTGTGATAACCACAGAGGAATCAGCCTGACAAACATAGTGTCTAAGATCCTAAGTTCTATAATTCTCCGACGCCTGAGTGGAGCTCGGGAACAGCAAGCCCGAGAAAACCAGGCAGGCTTTAGACCTGGCCGTGGATGTATCGACCAAATATTCACACTGCGCCAGGTCCTGGAACATAGGCATGCTTACAGACGCCCGACAATAGCTGTATTTCTCGACCTGAAGGCGGCATTTGACTCCGTTGATCGAGAAGTCTTATGGCAGTGTCTGTCACTGAAAGGCGTGCCTAGTAAGTACATCACCTTATTGAAAGCTCTCTACTCGAACACTTGTGGGCATGTTAGAGCCTATGGTGAGTTGTCCAGGGAGCTATACTCATCAAGTGGTGTCCGTCAAGGATGCCCACTATCCCCATTCTTATTTAATTTTATCATAGATATTCTTATGGAGGTTTCCCTCTCGTCACCTAATTACAAAGACGTTGACCGGACCACAGGTGAATTTTCCTTAGATCTAGAATATGCAGATGACATAGTCCTGTTAGGTGAAGACGCTGACAAGATGCAGAGTCTTCTGAACACTTTGAGTGGGAATTTGAGAATGTTTGGGATGCGATTTTCACCACCCAAATGCAAATTTTTGCTCCAGGACTGGTCTTCAGCGGTACCGCGGTTAACAATAGAGAGTGAAGTGGTTGAGTGTGTTGACCACTTCACTTACCTGGGAAGTAGGATCAACCCTGGTGGGTTAGTTGCCGATGAGATTTCTGCACGGATACAAAAGGCTCGATTGGCTTTTGCCAATTTGCGCCACCTATGGCGCCGCCGTGATATTCGTTTGTCTATTAAGGGTCGCGTGTACTGCACAGCAGTCCGCTCTGTTCTACTGTATGGCTGTGAAACATGGCCATTGAAAGTGGAAGACATGAGAAGGTTACAGGTATTTGACCACCGTTGCCTTCGTAGTATAGGACGTATTCCGTGGTGTCACCATGTGAGTAATGCAGAAGTTAGGTGTAGAGTTTTAGGGAGAAGAGGTAAGTCAGTCGACGAGGTTGTGAACCTTCATCGACTGAGATGGTTGGGACACGTACTACGTATGCCTAGTCACCGATTGCCTCGTCACACAATGTTGGCTGAGGTGGGTTCAGGCTGGAAAAAGGCCCGAGGTGGCCAGACTAAAACATGGCACCAATGTATGAAGTCTCTGACTGTTGGTTTAAGCCATGTAGGACGATGCAGACTAGGTGGTTGGGGTCCACGGGACAAGAGGAACCAGTGGTTGGAGACCCTAGGTGATATGGCTCAGAACCGAAGTCAGTGGCGCAGATGTATACACACATTATCCTCATCTTAACAACGCTATACCGAATCTCACTATTTTGTCACTCCTCTTTCCTTTCTTCTCGTACTTTATATTTCTTTTGACTGCATTCACTTATCTTCATCCTTCACCTCACTACCTTTTTACTTGATGTGCTGATATGAGGTGTGGCAACTCGGACCGTTACGCAGTAATGCCTGGTCCTATGTTGATAATGATGATGATGAAACTCCCTCTGTCTAGAATTTCCGGGGAAGGTCTCTATCAGGCTTCACAGTAACTTTTACAGGACTGGTAGAAGTGCGATACGTAGATGAAGCCTCTTATTCTGCCTGTCACTTCCTTTGAAGGTGGGAGAGAGCACGGCAAGCTTCCGCCCCTGAGAGAATTTTATCTTGGGAGTAACGAAGAAGAGCATATAGCCGGTCAAATGGGGCTTCCGTTTTTGTGTGGTTCTGCCCTACCTTAGGCTGAGATGGAGAGCTGAAATCACGAGTTAAGTCGGTCTCACAGAGTATCTGAAACTGAGGATATCGCGAGAAAAAGTTGTTCCTTACGTTCCACTTCAATAGTAGGCGTTCCATAAATTCACTGATCGACAACAGACTGATGTTGGAAGCTTCATCAGCACCGTATCTGTAGCTTTCCGCTTCCGGAGTCATTGCTCCCGTTCGCGACTTCTCCATCTACCTCCACTTGCTCATTGTCTATCTTAAATAGAATCATGCCATCTACATGAGCTTCGATACCACTGACATCCATCAGTAGCCAATTATTTCCTTGATGGCAGTTTTGAATAACGTGGGAACAAGGAGGTCCTGAATCCGCTACCCTACCCTGAACAACCTCACATTGCTGTAAACCCACTTGAAGGTGTTTTTCACAACGTTTTGTGCGTATATAGTGGAGTTGAGCTGGCAGCAGTGGTAGGAACTGTAGTTGCCCATGCAGTTCCCGTGGTACGAGGAGAATCAGGTTCCTTCTCTGGACAGCTGTGAAGTTCAGGTTTTCAGCCTGACCCTCACTATTTCGGCATAAAATGATGATTTCTTGAGCGCGAAGTGGAAGTGCAGTTTGCCGTCCTCAGATTTAGATTATGTCCGCACAAGTTTGAATATAAGCTCCTGGCATTCGAAGGTTGAAGACAGTAATCAAGGCGAAGCGACAGATTTATTCACCGACACACAGCAGGTTTAAATTAGGGTCAGCAATGTGACGAACTCCTTTAAAAGTAGCTTTTCTAAGGCAGTGCAGTGGTTTAGTTGACCTACCTAGTTGAAGCTTACCACCACCTACACTGACAATTGTCAGTGCCGTTCACGACATTTTAGGCCGACCAACGCTGCACCATAATTATCAAGAGATCATCGTGACATTAGACACTATCTTCACTTAGAGAGATGCGTGTTGACCATATTCTTCACCAATATCTTTCAACGTCGGCCTCGGGTCATGTTCTGGATGATTTAGTAGGTGAGCGCATAAGTCCATAAATTTTGGAGACTGAAAGGCAAAAATGAATATGAGTACTTCAGCTTGAATCGTTCATATGCTCTGTTTATAATTCTGAGTTGTGCATAGACGTTAAATTAGTTTGGTACTTGTTTAATGCAGTGATAACATGGCTGAAAAGGGAGCGACTATCTCCAAACCACCGACGTGGTGTATATATCGTCCCATCAAATGTTCTTTTGAGTAGGTCCTGTGGGAGAAATATGACCCCTATATTTATCCGATTCATCCAGACTAAGCTTTCGCAGTGGAAATCTAATTTTCTCAGTGTATACACAATCCATCTCCAATTTTTTCTGCGTATTTGTTGAGCGATAGGTTCTTGCTTCGTTGGTTCGTTGCCAGCCAGCCAGAGTTCCTTGTTGCTTATTCTTATTATTCTGGACATCTGATCTTCAGTGTCAGTATCGAGTGAGGATAGGCGGCAGTTGTTGACGAATGTCTGTAGTTTATTGGATATGCTTTTCGTAACGTGCCAAGTTTCTGAACTATGTAGAAGCACTGGCTTACTTGACATTAGTCTTGAAAATACGGATCTTGTTTACACTTTATGATGGGTGGAGTGCAGCGGGTCTCCACACTGGTTTCAGAATGACGAAGACCTGTCTTGCTGTCTTTCCGATCCTGGCTTTGGCATCCTCGTCTGGAGGAGATTGGTTCCTGCTGTACGAGAGCCTTCTGTGACCTTGGAGACATCACGACAGCCACTCCCTCCATGTGCTCGTGGATGTCGCCTTGGTAACCGGAGTAGATTACTGACTCTTCAGTTAATAGTTTGGAGAGTCCACTTCCATTCCATGTGGTTTCGCAGATTCCTGGCACTTCCATGCCATACCTACTCATTTTTTCGGCAATCTGTGCGCCCATGCTACGTTCATACATTGTGCGGACATTCCATGTGCTAATTCTTACTTTCGCTTTCATCGAGAGGAGACACATTGGCCGATTGGCTTCCCGACGGCTTTCACCTACCATTGTCTTTTCGTCTCTACGATTCCAGCGGGGATCAAGTTCATCAGCCATTTGATGCAACTGCGGCTGAAAGTAAGATCGAATTTGCTACCCGAAATCACTAGACAATTACTAGACCAATTCCTGGCTGAAGGTGAGCCGTTTGATGGGTATGCAGTCAGACTAACATCGTTTGACAGCGTCGATTTATTTTGTTCACAATTTAACATGGCTAATCACTGTAATATTCTGAGGAGTGAGTTACTTTAGGGTGCATTATCTTGACGTGAACGATTCAACGAGTGAATGTAGAAAACAGCTGCATGTTCATAGAATGGTTTTCATTTTAGAGCCAGTCTTCAGTGTGGAAGAATTGCCATATATGCTTAAAGTTGAGCGAATGAAATAGGTAATAACGTTTTGCTACTGTATATGATTAGTCTACAATGTTATAGATAACAGGCAAACTAGCTTTTACTGATTCTTGTGATACTTGTCTTTATGAACATGCGCTTTCTCGTTTGAAGTGTTTGTAGTGCACCTTCCTGGCACCAAAATATAACTAGGGCTAAAATAAATAGTTTAAATTAAATTAACTAAATAAATCTCTAGCTTGCCTCCGGATGCTTAGGGTGTTTTAAGTTTTGTTTTAACGAGCATGCATCCGAGCAGGCTTGGACGCCATTTTTGCGCTCCATTGTGCTGATTACCACGCACGTACTCCGAGTCCCTAGTTCAGCCTTACAAGCCAGATAAGTTGATTAAACTTTTCCCTCATTCATTATTATTACATTTACCTTAAATACATAGCTCCTTTAAATACATTGCGTATCAGTTCTTTTGATTTGTGTTTTGTTATCAGTACTTACACGTTAGGTAAAGTACTGGTTAAGCAGGTACTAGAGCACATCAAATTAAGTAGGGTTGATCAAACGTTACGGAATTGTAACACGCATCCCTACAAAATTGGTGAGCCCGAGTATCACTTCTTACTTTGTCTAGTACCTTTGTTCTCTTGCGTTGATTTGTCTGGCCTATTTTTGTTTTTGGCACGTCTAGCGTTTTTTTTATATTATTGCACTCCTCATTGGTTATTTTTGCATTGTAATTTTTTTTATTATCACTATCGTGCCTCGTTAATTCCCTGATCAATGGCGGATAACGACTCGACTGCGCAGATGGCCATAACCCTCCAGCTTCCCACCTTCTGGGCCCACAGACCATCTGCATGGTTCTCCCATGTGGAAGCTCAGTTTGCCTTGAGACACATTCAATCACAAGAAACTAAGTCCAACTTAGTCATCGTCAGCTTACCGGAAAATGTGATCGAAGACGTCTCAGATGTGCTAGATGACCCAGCACCGAATCTTTACGATCGCCTCAAAACCGCCCTCATCAAACGTGTTGCACTTACTGACCAGCAGAAAGTGCAAGAACTTTTCAGGGATGTGCATCTGGGTGATCGCAAGCCGACGCAACTGCTTCGTCAGATGAAGCAGCTGATTGCTGACTTCAACATTGATGAAGCATTTCTCAAGCAACTGTGGTTACAGAGGTTACCACAGTCGGTTCAAGGGATCCTCGCACCCTTCCATAAGTGTCCCTTAATAGAGTTGGCGGAAGCGGCTGACAGAGCTGTGGATGCTACGAAACCCAACACTAGTATCTCAGCTGCACTGTCTACTGCCACGGATTCGTCCAAAAACCCACATCCTCCCTCGGCTGTTGAGCCAACAAGTTTCGATGTTATAGCTCACATCTCAAAATTGTATGAAGAGTTGTGCAGCATCAGGAACGAAATGCGGTCTGGTAGTTCTTACAAAGGTCGCACGTCTCGCTCGCGCAACAGGTCTGCCTCCCGTACCGGTAGCAGACGTTCCAAATCGCGACAATCCCAACCCAGGTTGTGCTGGTACCATAAACGTTATGGTGCCAATGCCAAAAGGTGCACTCGACCTTGCACCTTCGAGGCTAACCAGGCGGGAAACGTGTGAGCCAGCACGTGACGGCGACTAACGTCGCTGGCGAGCCACTTCCATGTCGCCTCTTCTTCGTCACTGATCGACATTCTGGGATACGCTTCCTAGTTGACACTGGGGCAGAAGCTAGCGTCATCCCACCTACGAAGGAAGAGCGTCTGCGGCCAATGTCTCTGCAACTTCGTGCCGCCAACGGTTCGCCCATCACAACCTATGGTCGGAGATTCCTCGATCTCAACCTTGGATTGCGTCGTCCCTTTCGTTGGGTTTTCATAGTGGCAGATGTGACCACCGGCATTATTGGTATGGATCTCTTGCAGCACTATCAGCTGCTGGTAGATGCTGGCAAGCATAAGTTGATAGATTCTACCACAACACTCTCTGTTTCCGGTATAGTCACAAAGACGCCGCCCCTCAGTCCCGTGTACTGCACGACGGACGCTTCTAGTCCCTACGCGTCTATCATTCAGTCCTTTCCGGATGTCTTTAAGCCAAGTCGTTGTGTCCCTTGTGTGACTTCGAACGTTTCTCATCACATAACGACGACTGGCCCGCCAGTATTTGCGAAACCACGGCGATTATCCCCGGAGAAACTGCGTGCTGTAAAAGCCGAGTTCGAACACATGCTTGAAATGGGAATAATCAGACCATCCAACAGTCCATGGTCTTCACCCTTGCATGTGGTACCCAAGAACAATGGCATGGACTGGAGGCCTTGTGGTGACTACCGAAGGCTCAACGCTAAAACGATTCCAGATCGTTACCCAGTCCCTCACATTCACGACTTGACTGCATCTTTAAAAGGCTCGGTTATCTTCAGTAAGCTTGACTTGACGCGTGCATATCATCAGATCCCGGTTCATCCTGATGATGTTCCCAAGACAGCCGTCATTACACCGTTTGGTCTTTTTGAGTTCCTCCGTATGCCTTTTGGTCTTCGCAATGCAGCACAAACCTTCCAACGTTTTATTCACGATGTTTTACGTGGACTCGATTTCGCCTATGCCTACCTAGACGATATACTAATCGCTAGTCCTGACGAAGACACCCATTTTAACCACTTGAAACAGGTTTTCGCCAGACTGTCAGAGCATTCGATGACAGTCAACCTGGCCAAATGCCAATTGGCGTTCGTTCACTAAAATTTTTGGGACACGTTATCGACGAGCAAGGCATTCGCCCACTACCTGAAAAGGTACAGGCGATCCAAGACTTCCCAGTCCCAGGGTCACTTAAAGCTCTGCGTGTGTTTCTGGGTATGGTGAGCTATTATCGTCGCTTCATTCCCCAATGTGCACACATTTTGACTGCACTGACCGACCTGCTGAAAAGTAAATGTAAAACTTTCAGCTTGACTCCTGAGGCACTAGAAGCATTTCGCAAGATCAAAACCGCAATAGCAGACGCCACGATGCTGGTGCATCAAGACGTAAACCTACCTCTTAGCATTGCGGTTGACGCCTCTAACACGGCCATTGGAGCTGTGTTGCAACAACTTTCGGATCACACTTGGATCCCAGTTGCATTCTTCTCCCGGAAGTTATCCACCTGCGAAATGCGGTACAGCACTTTCGGCAGGGAACTGCTCGCCATATATGCCTCAGTGAAACATTTTCGTCATTTTGTGGAAGGTCGTGACTTCATCATCTTTACCGACCATAAACCTCTGACGTATGCCTTACACACCACTACTGACAGATATTCACCGCGTGAATTACGTCACCTAGATTATATTTCGCAATTCACGTCGGACATCCGTCATATTTCTGGTGCGAATAACCCTGTCGCGGACGCACTGTCTCGCGTTTGCACCACTACTTTGCCTCGAGCAGTCGACTTACGGAAGATTGCCGAACTTCAGGATTCAGACGAGGAGATTGAAAAACTTCAACACTCATCCTCTCTGAAGATACAGCGTCTACCGCTCCTGAACAGTGAAGTGTCAATATTGTGCGACACCTCCACAGGCACACCCAGACCGGTTGTTCCTTTATCCTTGCGTAAGCATGTTTTTGATGCTTTGCACAATCTTTCACATCCTGGCATCCGCGCCACTGACAAGCTCATATCTGCTAGGTTTGTTTGGCCTGGTATTAACCGTGATGTTCGAAACTGGACACGGTCATGTATTCAGTGCCAACGTTCCAAGGTGAATCGTCACAACATCCCACCACTTGGAACTTTCGCCAAACCGGACTCACGATTCGCTCATGTCCACTTAGACATTGTCGGCCCACTTCCACCCTCCAATGGATATAGTTACCTACTGACATGTGTCGATAGGTTTACTCGCTGGCCGTTAGCCATCCCATTGTCTAACATTACTGCCGAAACAGTAAGTCGGGTTTTCGTCGAAGGATGGGTTTCACAGTTTGGATGCCCTTCCACCGTGACAACCGACAGAGGCCAACAGTTCGAATCCGCTACCTTCCAGAAGCTGATGAATCTGTTGGGATGCAAACGCATCCGCACTACCGCATATCATCCAGCTTCCAATGGTTTGGTGGAGCGATTCCACCGACACCTTAAGAGCGCACTAATGGCAGTCGACAATATGAAATGGACTGAGTCTCTGCCGTTGGTTCTTCTCAGCATCCGTTCTACACTCAAGACTGATATACAGTGTACACCTGCTGAGTTAGTTTACGGTAGTAACTTACGTTTGCCGGGTGAGATGGTCGCTTCAGACTGTAGTGACCCAACTCCTACCGATATCCATGGCTATGCTCAAACTCTTAAGTTACACATGCGTCGCCTCCAACCCTCATCCACACGGATACAGTGTAGACGGGTGCAGTTGGATAAAAGACTCCAAGATTGCACTCACGTCTTTGTGCGTTGTGACGGTGTACGTAAACCCTTACAGCCACCATACGACGGACCCTTCAAGGTTCTCAGTAGGAAAGAAAAGTTTTTCGTCATTGACAGATCTGGACGGCAGGATTCTATAAGTGTCGATCGTTTGAAGGCAGCTTATATAGAGGACGACCCACCTTCCTCTACACCGACACAACTAGAAAAACCTTGCCGCCAGAATCCCACACAGAATCGTTTAGTCGCGCGTACCTGAACCTTCTAAAAGAGCCACGTTTAGTAACACTGATCCAGTAAGCTCTACACGTGCTGGCATGTAATCTTCGATATACTTTCTTCCCTTGTTTGTCACTGATGCTAATTAGTCGAATGCCCAGTCGAATGTCGACCTGTTAAATGTGTTGCACGTATGTGTATTGAATTTCTGAGTACAGCTGGTTTTAGTGAATTGCGAAGTCGTTGTGTGGGCTTACTAATGAGCACTACAACTGAAGTGAGTAAATTTTCCTGTTGTTTACTGTTTTCAGATCTATTTGCTGTGTATTCCTGTATACACAGCAGGTAACAATGGACTCTAGGGTGTATATCTTCTTTTTCAGACCCTCTCTCTGTGCACCGCAGTAAGTGTCGATGCTTTTCCTGAGACTCGAAGACGACAACTATCCGATTAGATATCAGAGTACTACTACTATCCACTAAACTAATAAGTTGCAGTAGCCAATTATTGTCCATTGGGTGTAGCAATAATTAGCATTTGAAATTATCCGTTGTTGGTTTTCAGAGCCGAATCAGTCGGACACTTATTCGACATCTACTAAAAGGTCAGTATTCGAATCATTAGTAAAAACATATATTTTTAAACCTATAAGGTGTGACCCATCTAGATTTATACTTTTCTTGTAATCTATCTTCGTCCTTCCTCATTCCACTGATTTCGAGGAGAATTTATCTTTTGTATGTAGTGAGGTAGGCAAAACTGGCTCAGCACCCACATTCGCTTTTCCTTAATTCCTGCCTTTTGCTATGCTTATGGTTTAATATATTTGAAAATATTGCAGAAGGAGTGAAGTTTACTGTATCATATGCTAAGGATTCTGATCTGTAAATGAAACTACGATTTAGAACAAGGTAAGTATATTACTGAAGGACTTAGTAACTTTATTGAATTGACGCTACATCGATGTGGATTATACTTCATGACATGTTATCTGTCGTGTACCAATCGAATGCCGTATGACTGGCTCATAGTCTAGTACACACTTTTTTCCTGTTGAACTACAACAGATGAAGGAACGGTCCTCTTGATTTCCAAGTATATCTTCAACCTAAAGAATGCTACTGAAGCACTTGCGAAGCATGAAACCAGACGGTAATACTCAGAAACATGTGTAGTTTTCCCAATATTCTCACAAATGGAACGGAATCCCTGTAATTTTCAGACATTATTTGACATTTAAAGGCTGGTTAGGATTAATGCTGATGTCTGAGAATTCCTCAAAGGCACGATTGCAAATCATACTCCCAGTAGTTTTCGTTACACCGTTTAGCATTTTTCAACAGCAACCAGGTGGTTTTATTTCCTTTGAGTAATTATTCCTGCGATTTTCTTACACTTGTTGTATACAGGTACTAAGTGCCATCTGGATTACGTAAATCTTGGTGGTTCTCGGGGTGTCATCAGAGTCTCTGACCCATAGGATGAATGATGAGTTGCTAGACGGTTTAGTCATCGCTTTGCAATTTGAATAGATTATGTCTCTTATTACAAACACTTTGACGAGAAAAAGCCTCAGGCAGACGGATAGTAGCAGCGTAGAAACGAACAGAATTGGATCGGTTCAAGTTGTCACACTTCAGCAGCATTCAAGCAAGAACGGGTTAGAAGAAGTGAGGTAGAAGAAATTTGAAAACGAAGGTTAATTGAAAATATTCTAACCTTAGAAGTAAATACGTCTACGCCATTGTCGCCGACGCAATGTCAACAAAAGTCCGCTTCAACCAATGATACCTATCGTCTCGAGGACTTCAACCAGGTGATTCACAACTTCCTGAATGGTTGTGGTCGACAGTCAGGGACTTCATTGACTGGAGTTACGTCTTGACCTGGTCACCCCAAGCCCTATTCCAACCCAATCGAACTTCCAGCATTGCATGTCGACATAGACAGTGACTTGGCATGTTCAGTACATGTCCTACCTTAGTCCCTGAAGGTTCAAAACCTCATCGATTGAATTGCCCAACCGGAATATATATATATATATAATTCAGATTGTAACAAAAAATGTTTCATGAAATATTTTTGAACAGAGTTCAGGTATGATTAAAAATTAGATTACAATAGAAAAGTTGCGTAATGTTTGAAATAGTTATGGGGAGAAATTCTCATGAAATATTTTGGAACGGAGTTCAGATATGATTAAAAATCAGGTTACAAGAGGAATTACGTATTAATTAAGATGGTAATGAGAAGACGACTTACCGAGATCGGACCGATATTTGATCACTAAGTTAAATGATGTAACATGGTGACTGCAAAAAGAAATCAGAATTATAGTGGTGGAGGTATTTAATGTGTGAGAGGATCTGAATGAAGAGGTTCTTGAAGGTAGACATGGTTCTACAATGGGTAAAGGAGAACAGTTCACGGCTCTATTCACGAATATTTGACCGATTATGACCACCGCGTAGGAGCAGTAGCTATCATGATGTCCTCAACAGCAGCAAAGGCTCTCTCTGATGCAGTGGGAACCAATCTCCTCCTCTACGATCATGATCACGACAGCAAGATTCAAATCAAAAGGAAGGAAAGTCACAATCACACAATGCTACGCTATGCAACTATGAATAATGCAGATGAAGAGAAGAAGGAGGGATTCTACAGACAACTGCAATCAGTACTGGACAAGATGCCACCCTAGATGGCGACATCAAAATTCATTCTAATGTGTGGGTTGACATGAATGCCGAACTGGGAGCGGACAAGACAGGAAGAGAACTGATTATGGGTCGAGAAGCACACGGTGAACTGATGAATGAGAATGGAGAACTGTTTGCAGACTTCTGCGCATTCAACGACTTCGTGAATGGAGGCAGTGTGCACAAACACAAGGATAATCACAAGGCAGCGACATGCACTTCACCAGATGGACACACTACACTAAAAATCAGATCGACTTCATCTGAATGTGAAGAAAGTGGGGACGCAGCCTACTGGACCGAAGATCAGATCAAGAAGGGGAGCAGATGTAGGTTCACACCACTCTCACTATCTAGTACAAGGAACCTGCCTACCTTCCAAATCAAGTTGAAAGCCTTCATAGAAGCTGGTGGTAAGCCACAGTTGAAGTTCAACACCCAGAACAGAGACTGAACTGAACGACGAGACTTCAGAGGACATCTTTATGTCGGTCATCAGGACAAAATAGGGGACGCTGAGCAACATCCGTGAAGGAACCTGCGTGGAAGAACACTGGAACTCTTTGAAAGCTATGTGGAAGGAAACCTGAATAACCGTGTAATGAAGGAAGAAGAAACATGACAAAGGATGGGATGAATCTCGACGGACATATGGAAGGTGATAGAGGAGGGAGAGGGGGAGGAAGATGGTGAAGCAGAAGATGAACCAGTGCAAGGATGCACAACGAGAAGAGGAACTGAACACAACCTATAAAACACTACACTGGACAAAGAAGAGAAGAAGAGTGCGCGGAAAGACTGAAGACACTTCCACGAAGCATTGGCAAGTGAAGAGAAATAGGCTGAAGGTAGGAGAGACCTGAAAACACTGCCACCACCTGCAACTCGTCCAGAAATACCCATCTGCAGCCCAGTCAAAGAATTACCAGTGAACACAAGCCCTCCGACAAAAGCAGAAGTAAAGTCCTGAACGCCATAAAGTCGCTGAAATCCGAGAAAGCAGCCGGACCAGATGGAATTCCACCAGAAGAAGTGAAAACAGACGCAGAGACAACAGCGGACATGCTCCTCACACCACTACTGGAGAAGGTTTGGAAGGAAGGAAGGAAGGAAGGAAGGAAGGAAGGAAGGAAGGAACGGTACCTGCCAACTGATTGGAAGAAGGACTACCTTGTCAAACTCCCAAAGAATGGAGACCTAAGTGTTTGCAAGAACTGGCACGGAATCATGCCCCACTCCTGTCCACTCCAAGGAAAAAATATTAGGCCACATCATCCTGGAGAGACTAAACAATGCAATGGATTCAAAATTACGACCGGAACAGGCCGGCTGGTTGGCTTCAGGAAGAACATCGTGTGCGGAACAAATTGCAGCGCATCATGATGGAACGGAGTATAGAATGGCAGTCAACTCAACTCAACCTCAACTTCATCGACTTTGAAAAGGCCTTCGACAGCGTCGACCGACAAGTAATTTGGCAGGCAGCTGCTTCAACACTACGGTTTTAGTGCCACAAACCTTTATCAACCTCATTCAACAGCAGCTACACGCTATATGATGCCACATTCCAAGTGATTCACAATGGAAAGCTCAGTGATGGCTTTGAAGTGAGGATAGGGGACAGGAGTAGGACATGGGTGCCGCCTACTATCATCACCGATGATCTTCCTGATTGTGGTCGACTGGACCAGATCATGCAACAAATTGTGACAAGCGAGAAGATGGTCATGCCCCGGCTGGACCGATGAAAAGACCCTAGCAGGAGATTTGGATTTCGCCAATGATCATCTATGTCTAATGTCTTGTCTCACAAACTCGAATATCTACAAGCGAAAACCAACAAGCTGACAGAAGAGGCGAGGCAGCGAAGACGGGACTTCAAGTGAATGTGGAGAAGACAGAAGCGATGAGGATACCTAACCACCACCACCGCCACCACCAACAACAAGGATCAATCACCATCAACGGGAGACACCTAGAGGGAGTAGTCTCTTTCACCTGTCTAGCCAAAGCATCATCGTCTCAACTAGGGGTGGCGGCACAGGTGGAGATGTCAAAGCCAGGATCGGAAAGATCGGAAAATCGCTCGTCTCTCAGCTTTTGGATTTTTCCACAATGAAAAACTCCCACTTTCAATACTCAATCTAAAAACATAGAACGTTAGCAGCACTTCTGTCCGTCCACGCACCTCACTTCTGCGCATTCGTCAGCTTACTCCTCAACAGTTGAAAATTGGCATTATTATTCCTTTGAACCAACCGGTCTACCTCCTGTCAGTGGTTCTTGGGCGTTTCAGCTGCCAAACTGCCTTAGCTCTCGGTTCTCCTCGGAGGTCATTCCCCAGGAAATATCTTCCCTGGTTATACATACGCATCTGGAGCTTACGGTTAAACTCGTTGGTCAAGAGCAGAGGATCAAGTGACAAGTGTCTGAAGGTGAGCCAACATAAATTATCTTCCCTTTTCTATTCTGTCCTTTTCCTGCATTCAGTCTTCAACCCTCTTATTGTTGTTAACTACTTGTTTTCCCAAGAAGTTTATATCATAGCGACATGTCTGCCCAAAACGCTAGGTCTGAAGCTTTGACACGGATAACGCGGTCGTGCACAAAAACGGCCAATAACACCCTAGACAACACACTAGTCTGTACTAGAATACAAACAGAGGTAGGGCAGAACACCGAACTTCTAAAGAAGTGGCCAACCCATGTTTCTAGAATTCCAGTAGCCATCAGACAGGTGACACAGAGAAGCACTAGCCCGTCACAAACTAGTCCTATCTTGAGCAAGGATCATACCATGCCTGAACATAGAAGACGACGTAAAAGGCTTCAGAACAAGGCAGCCACAAGCAGTTCGCCACAATCCGTAGCACCTTATTCATGGAAGGAAGGCTGTATTACGACACCCGATGGCTGCAGTGTTTGCACCAAAGTTGTTTCGGTAGTCGATGAGGCATTTGCATGCAACCTATGTCAACGATGGGTGCATTGCCACTGCGATACCAAAGTCCCCCGACAATACTATAAGCTGATGAAGAGACAACCATGCAAGTGGTTCTGGTACATCTGTCCAGAGTGCAGGAAAATGCCCGCACTCCGCACAGAAAGCCTGAAGGAGATGCTCTCCGCCACGCAAAAGCTACCAGCATCTTCGAATAAGGTAGGGTTAACACCAAAGGATAACACAGAGAGACCTGGAAACAGACCTAGAGCTCCAGCTGTGGGCACGCCATCTCGCGTGGGGACCATATTAGGTCAAGTCTCCATACCCCCACCCGGCCCCAGGGGACGTCAAGCGCATGGCCAAAGACATCGACCGCCGAAGCCTCTACGAAACCCATTCCGAACACCCCACACACCGTGACTGAGAAACAACCAGTGGAATTACTCAAACCCATTGGTAAGTCGGGCGTGCCACCCACAACGAACCCAGGTCACAGGAGGACCAACTCGATCATTTTGTTCAACGTCGATGTATCGACAGACTCATTGTTGGTCGAGAGGGAACAATTTGACAGCCGAATGTGGACCGACTACTGTCAGATGCTGGGACTCCCTCCCCTCCCTGCAACTTTGTGTCGCCTTTCTCGAGGAAGCCATGCACCCCGAGATAAGCCACCCCCTTTACGTGTGTCCCTAAATACCGCCAAAGAGGCTGAAGACACACTCCTCCTCTCGCGACAACCGGACGTTGTTAATGCCTGTAAAATTCGGGCCAGGCCTGACAAGCCATGGTCAGTAAGAGAGGAGGAGAGAAAGTCAGCGGTTGGAAATCCCAACAGAAACAACACTATAGTTGTACATGGGATTCCAGAATTGCCAAGTGACAGCTCGGTCAAAGATCGGTACTTTCACGACGTCCAACAATGGCAATGGCTCTCAACCAAAGTTGGTCTCAACAGTATACCGGCCAACAGCGTCAGTAGACTGCCAAGGCCAGCGCACCTGAAGACCATACCCAATCCCAGACTACTTGCCGTCCAGTTCGACTCATATGCCTCCCTCACAGACGTTCTGCACGCATGGTATAATGCGAAAGATCGCATGGGTGGCTCAATACGTATATGTGAAAGTAAGCCTAGACCCACAAGGCAAGAGGAGAGACGGCAACCACCAAGACCTCTGGAGTCAGTGGTCGTCACACAGGCGCTGACCAGTGAGTTAGATACATCAAGTAAAGAAGCCACCACTGCTACAGCCCCCACCCAAGTTAAGAACAAAACACAAAAAAACGGAACAATGCCAGTCCTATGAGGACTGGCGAGGCTAGACCCAACCACGTAAGCGGTCATCCTGCGAAAATACACATCCAGACCTCCCCTCTCATCAGGTACACTCTAATATGTATGTACAGCAACGTTAGGGGGCTAATAGGGAAGGTAGCAAAAATGAGGACGCTGCGTGAACATCAGCACTCCGACATCATATTCATCACCGAATCCTGGCTCTCATCGGACATCTCCGACGAAGAGATGCGTGTTGCTGGCATGGAACTCTTCCGCAGGGACAGGGAACATAGAGCAGGAGGGGGAGTGGCTATCTACGCAAACTCCTGTTTCAAGGCAAGGATGGTTAGCGATACGGCCTTAACCCAGCTCCCAGAGTCTCTATGGTGCTACTTCACTCTCTTCTTTATTCTCTCTTCATTCCTTTACCACTACCTTACTATTCTCTTCCAGGTACCTACACAGACAGGAGTCATGGCAGTTCTCTAAACTTCCCAGCAACCCGTAGCTCCCTAATCACTCTACAAATTACAACCTACTAACCCACAAAACATCCACCTCACCGAAGCTAAAAGCAAGAAAGCAGAGGGGATTTCCTCGTCCACTGCAGGAGTAAACCGAACAACTGGAACCAAGCCCTAAGAACTAGACGCGAGAGATCAAAAACTACTAGTTTTCTACGCTCGCACTATCAATATTGGATATCGGAAGACAGACCTTCACTGATCTGAAATCAGTGTGGAGACCTACTGTACTCCACTCAGCATAAAGCGTAAACAAGATCCGTATTTTCAAGACTAATGTCAAGTAAGCCAGTGCTTCTACATGGTTCAGAAACTTGGCACGTTACGAAAAGCATATCCAATAAACTACAGACATTCGTCAACAACTGCCGCCTATCCTCACTCGATACTGACACTGAAGATCAGATGTCCAGAATAGTAAGAATAAGCAACAAGGAACTCCGGCTGTCTGCGAACGAACCAACCAAGAACGTATCACCCAGCAAATATGCGGTAGAGGAAAGTGCAGATGGATTGGGCATACACTGAGAAGGCTGATTGGGGACATCACGCACCAGGCCAGGCCGTCGAGTGGAATTCAAATGGGAAACGAGGAGTTGGGCGTCCCAGCTGAGGGTGACATGGAGGAGATCATGTGAGGAAGAAATGAAAGGTTGTGGGGAGTGGTGGAGCCAGGTTCAAAAGACTGCAGAAAACCGTGCAATGGAGGCCTGCTACTGAGGCTTGGTTTCCCATTAGGAACCCAAGAGACAAACATAAAAATAAAACGTAATTTTTCCGGTGTAATCTGATTTTAGTCATATCTGAACTCCGTTCAGAATGAGTGACCAACTTTTGTCCACGTTACAATTCATTGGAATTGCGTTTTCATGTCTCTCGTGCCGGTTGTTGAGACTAATGAATTGTGTCATGCCTTCTGTAATATTTATGGTTTTTCCAGATCAAATAAAGACAGGATAAAGGAAGAATATAGTTATATTATTTATGATAGACTAGGGTATTTAGGGAACTGAAAGCTTTGTTTAGCCTTTTGGGAATTGCAGTAATAATTATAAACACTTTTTGATATTCGACCTTGGATACTCTGTAATGGACTATTCATCTTCTATGAAGGCTTTGATCCCTTTCTGACCCCTAAAACGTTGATAGATGCCCATGAATTTCAAACTTTTATACAATAGTTAAAAATGGAGTACTTAAATCAACCAGTCTCAGCTTCACAAATGAATTATTAGTTTTCTCTAGTCGTATCATATTGATCTTTTGGTTTAGTAGTTGGAAATTTTGTTCAATATAATAATGTAACATAGATTTGCGTGATATAATTCTTTGAGTTTTCATTTCTAAAATATTTTGAGCAAATTGAAACCATTGTTATACCCTATATGGTGTTGGGTTTTTACACACGGGTCAACTACTACCTCCTCATCAGCGAACGTCTGGAAAGGTGTATCTAGCGTTATTCCTTATTGTACATCAGTGCATACACCTGTTAAATCCGAGTTCAAGGTAAATAAGCATTGCTGACCAGTGCCAAATAGGAAGAAACACGCACCAGGCTGGATTCAACTTCCAGTTACTAAAATCACAACTATGAATACCTAGCAGTATTCGAAGCATCGGTATAGGAGGCCATCTGCCAACAAAATTTGAGCAACTCGACCCTGCATAGCAATGGGGAATTGCAAGCATCAACCGACAAGAAATGATACCCATCGAACAACAGGTGGCTATCGTACCCCAGTGGATAACGCTTTGGCGTTTGAAGCGACGAGACTTAGGTTTGAGTCCCAGTGGGAACAACATCAATCACTGGGGTGCAGGTACATACAGCTAACGAGTGCCAAATAGGATTCCACTGCTAGTCACCAAGATAAGCACTGCATGTATGATCTGACAGTGTGTGATTATCAGGAATATATAGCTCAGATAAGTATTACGCAACAACAACAGAAGACATACCATTCCCATAGGCCCAACCATCTGTTAATCGATGTCTAACTTTCTGATAAATAGCTGACATAATTGACATATTATTTTTACGCCATTGTCGCCCAAAGTAACGACTTTGTAATTCCAATAATTTCAATACGTACAATTGAAGCATTGCATGTCTGACGCGTAATGTACGTTTAAGTATGGGAGCTGATTTGAAGACAACTAGAAGCTAGAAAGTAAAAATAATCATAATGAAAATTGTGATATATATGTACACAACCTTTCTTTCAGTTTAGAGAATTGTGAATGTCAATACTAATAATTTTGCAGGCTAGCAGAACAATATCTGGAGGTTTGTGTGAGGTTATTTTTGGGTTTCAGGTTGATATTCACCATAGACTAATACCAGTTAGAAAAACAATGTAAACCTGGGAGAACTGGTCAGCTGTTTCGTCCTAGTATGTGACTCCTCAGCTGTTGCTGTTCCTCTTGAAACGAGTTTTCAGCTATTCATCAGTTATGAAGTTGGCATGATTTGAGATGACATTTATAAGTCAGCTTTTCTATTCCATCCTATAATACTAGGGGGGAAACAACGGTTGTACGGGAATAACACGTAAGGTGGGTAAAGTAAAATGGCATATTGCGAGAAGTTAGTTCGAAATATACCCAGTTCAGTAAAATTTTATAATTAGATTAACACAGCGTAGATTCTAGTATTCTTGGTCCTATTCGTGTAAACGTGTGGGTCTGATTTAATCCTCAAGTGACACTGGGTTAAACGAAGGCTTAGAGTGGTCAGATCAAAACGCAACACCAGTCGACAAAGTCTATGACCGTTATTTTGAGTCATATAGGGAGGTGTGTTCTCGGTTACGGTCGTTGAAAAAGTAAGAATCAAATGTTGGGGAGTATAGCTAAAAAATTGGTCACAACTTCTGGAAAGTCTTCACTCTTCTAAAATCCGAACATTTCACTACCTTCGATTTTCGAATTCCTTCTCCTCCTGTGCACCTCTGCCTACTTTGACATCAGTCTTTTTCTACCAAATTATTGTTTGCATGCTTTCGTGAAGTGTGGCCAGTATTGACTAATGCACATATATGCGAGGTTCTAACTTGATTTTGTCCGTATAGGTATCTTTTTGAGTTGAACAGATACCACAGACCGGTTGGTACACCATTCATCCACAGTCCAACAGTCATTATCATAGAACTCCAAAGCTGTTCAAATATTTTTTCTGACTTATGATGATAATGTCACATAGGTAACCAGTTCACCAGTTACTGGCTGGTCTTAAGACCGGATAAAGAAGGAAGGTTGGATTGGTGAATTGGTAATTGCAGTTGGACTTGTTAACAAATGTTTTGCAGCTCATGATAACTATAAGAGCTTCATGAATACTATTTTATGTTACTTGCATTATGGAACATATTAAATCTTTTTTTGTTTGGTTTAAAAATCTACATACATTTATCCGATATACTTTCTTCCCTTGTTTGTCACTGATGCTAATTAGTCGAATGCCCAGTCGAATGTCGACCTGTTAAATGTGTTGCACGTATGTGTATTGAATTTCTGAGTACAGCTGGTTTTAGTGAATTGCGAAGTCGTTGTGTGGGCTTACTAATGAGCACTACAACTGAAGTGAGTAAATTTTCCTGTTGTTTACTGTTTTCAGATCTATTTGCTGTGTATTCCTGTATACACAGCAGGTAACAATGGACTCTAGGGTGTATATCTTCTTTTTCAGACCCTCTCTCTGTGCACCGCAGTAAGTGTCGATGCTTTTCCTGAGACTCGAAGACGACAACTATCCGATTAGATATCAGAGTACTACTACTATCCACTAAACTAATAAGTTGCAGTAGCCAATTATTGTCCATTGGGTGTAGCAATAATTAGCATTTGAAATTATCCGTTGTTGGTTTTCAGAGCCGAATCAGTCGGACACTTATTCGACATCTACTAAAAGGTCAGTATTCGAATCATTAGTAAAAACATATATTTTTAAACCTATAAGGTGTGACCCATCTAGATTTATACTTTTCTTGTAATCTATCTTCGTCCTTCCTCATTCCACTGATTTCGAGGAGAATTTATCTTTTGTATGTAGTGAGGTAGGCAAAACTGGCTCAGCACCCACATTCGCTTTTCCTTAATTCCTGCCTTTTGCTATGCTTATGGTTTAATATATTTGAAAATATTGCAGAAGGAGTGAAGTTTACTGTATCATATGCTAAGGATTCTGATCTGTAAATGAAACTACGATTTAGAACAAGGTAAGTATATTACTGAAGGACTTAGTAACTTTATTGAATTGACGCTACATCGATGTGGATTATACTTCATGACATGTTATCTGTCGTGTACCAATCGAATGCCGTATGACTGGCTCATAGTCTAGTACACACTTTTTTCCTGTTGAACTACAACAGATGAAGGAACGGTCCTCTTGATTTCCAAGTATATCTTCAACCTAAAGAATGCTACTGAAGCACTTGCGAAGCATGAAACCAGACGGTAATACTCAGAAACATGTGTAGTTTTCCCAATATTCTCACAAATGGAACGGAATCCCTGTAATTTTCAGACATTATTTGACATTTAAAGGCTGGTTAGGATTAATGCTGATGTCTGAGAATTCCTCAAAGGCACGATTGCAAATCATACTCCCAGTAGTTTTCGTTACACCGTTTAGCATTTTTCAACAGCAACCAGGTGGTTTTATTTCCTTTGAGTAATTATTCCTGCGATTTTCTTACACTTGTTGTATACAGGTACTAAGTGCCATCTGGATTACGTAAATCTTGGTGGTTCTCGGGGTGTCATCAGAGTCTCTGACCCATAGGATGAATGATGAGTTGCTAGACGGTTTAGTCATCGCTTTGCAATTTGAATAGATTATGTCTCTTATTACAAACACTTTGACGAGAAAAAGCCTCAGGCAGACGGATAGTAGCAGCGTAGAAACGAACAGAATTGGATCGGTTCAAGTTGTCACACTTCAGCAGCATTCAAGCAAGAACGGGTTAGAAGAAGTGAGGTAGAAGAAATTTGAAAACGAAGGTTAATTGAAAATATTCTAACCTTAGAAGTAAATACGTCTACGCCATTGTCGCCGACGCAATGTCAACAAAAGTCCGCTTCAACCAATGATACCTATCGTCTCGAGGACTTCAACCAGGTGATTCACAACTTCCTGAATGGTTGTGGTCGACAGTCAGGGACTTCATTGACTGGAGTTATGTCTTGACCTGGTCACCCCAAGCCCTATTCCAACCCAATCGAACTTCCAGCATTGCATGTCGACATAGACAGTGACTTGGCATGTTCAGTACATGTCCTACCTTAGTCCCTGAAGGTTCAAAACCTCATCGATTGAATTGCCCAACCGGAATATATATATATATATATAATTCAGATTGTAACAAAAAATGTTTCATGAAATATTTTTGAACAGAGTTCAGGTATGATTAAAAATTAGATTACAATAGAAAAGTTGCGTAATGTTTGAAATAGTTATGGGGAGAAATTCTCATGAAATATTTTGGAACGGAGTTCAGATATGATTAAAAATCAGGTTACAAGAGGAATTACGTATTAATTAAGATGGTAATGAGAAGACGACTTACCGAGATCGGACCGATATTTGATCACTAAGTTAAATGATGTAACATGGTGAATGCAAAAAGAAATCAGAATTATAGTGGTGGAGGTATTTAATGTGTGAGAGGATCTGAATGAAGAGGTTCTTGAAGGTAGACATGGTTCTACAATGGGTAAAGGAGAACAGTTCACGGCTCTATTCACGAATATTTGACCGATTATGACCACCGCGTAGGAGCAGTAGCTATCATGATGTCCTCAACAGCAGCAAAGGCTCTCTCTGATGCAGTGGGAACCAATCTCCTCCTCTACGATCATGATCACGACAGCAAGATTCAAATCAAAAGGAAGGAAAGTCACAATCACACAATGCTACGCTATGCAACTATGAATAATGCAGATGAAGAGAAGAAGGAGGGATTCTACAGACAACTGCAATCAGTACTGGACAAGATGCCACCCTAGATGGCGACATCAAAATTCATTCTAATGTGTGGGTTGACATGAATGCCGAACTGGGAGCGGACAAGACAGGAAGAGAACTGATTATGGGTCGAGAAGCACACGGTGAACTGATGAATGAGAATGGAGAATTGTTTGCAGACTTCTGCGCATTCAAAAGTATTACAGAATTACCAGTGAACACAAGCCCTCCGACAAAAGCAGAAGTAAAGTCCTGAACGCCATAAAGTCGCTGAAATCCGAGAAAGCAGCCGGACCAGATGGAATTCCACCAGAAGAAGTGAAAACAGACGCAGAGACAACAGCGGACATGCTCCTCACACCACTACTGGAGAAGGTTTGGAAGGAAGGAAGGAAGGAAGGAAGGAAGGAAGAAGGAAGGAAGGAAGGAAGGAAGGAAGGAAGGAAGGAAGGAACGGTACCTGCCAACTGATTGGAAGAAGGACTACCTTGTCAAACTCCCAAAGAATGGAGACCTAAGTGTTTGCAAGAACTGGCACGGAATCATGCCCCACTCCTGTCCACTCCAAGGAAAAAATATTAGGCCACATCATCCTGGAGAGACTAAACAATGCAATGGATTCAAAATTACGACCGGAACAGGCCGGCTGGTTGGCTTCAGGAAGAACATCGTGTGCGGAACAAATTGCAGCGCATCATGATGGAACGGAGTATAGAATGGCAGTCAACTCAACTCAACCTCAACTTCATCGACTTTGAAAAGGCCTTCGACAGCGTCGACCGACAAGTAATTTGGCAGGCAGCTGCTTCAACACTACGGTTTTAGTGCCACAAACCTTTATCAACCTCATTCAACAGCAGCTACACGCTATATGATGCCACATTCCAAGTGATTCACAATGGAAAGCTCAGTGATGGCTTTGAAGTGAGGATAGGGGACAGGAGTAGGACATGGGTGCCGCCTACTATCATCACCGATGATCTTCCTGATTGTGGTCGACTGGACCAGATCATGCAACAAATTGTGACAAGCGAGAAGATGGTCATGCCCCGGCTGGACCGATGAAAAGACCCTAGCAGGAGATTTGGATTTCGCCAATGATCATCTATGTCTAATGTCTTGTCTCACAAACTCGAATATCTACAAGCGAAAACCAACAAGCTGACAGAAGAGGCGAGGCAGCGAAGACGGGACTTCAAGTGAATGTAGAGAAGACAGAAGCGATGAGGATACCTAACCACCACCACCGCCACCACCAACAACAAGGATCAATCACCATCAACGGGAGACACCTAGAGGGAGTAGTCTCTTTCACCTGTCTAGCCAAAGCATCATCGTCTCAACTAGGGGTGGCGGCACAGGTGAAGATGTCAAAGCCAGGATCGGAAAGACAGCAAGACAGACCTTCACTGATCTGAAATCAGTGTGGAGACCTACTGTACTCCACTCAGCATAAAGCGTAAACAAGATCCGTATTTTCAAGACTAATGTCAAGTAAGTCAGTGCTTCTACATGGTTCAGAAACTTGGCACGTTACGAAAAGCATATCCAATAAACTACAGACATTCGTCAACAACTGCCGCCTATCCTCACTCGATACTGACACTGAAGATCAGATGTCCAGAATAGTAAGAATAAGCAACAAGGAACTCCGGCTGTCTGCGAACGAACCAACCAAGAACGTATCACCCAGCAAATATGCGGTAGAGGAAAGTGCAGATGGATTGGGCATACACTGAGAAGGCTGATTGGGGACATCACGCACCAGGCCAGGCCGTCGAGTGGAATTCAAATGGGAAACGAGGAGTTGGGCGTCCCAGCTGAGGGTGACATGGAGGAGATCATGTGAGGAAGAAATGAAAGGTTGTGGGGAGTGGTGGAGCCAGGTTCAAAAGACTGCAGAAAACCGTGCAATGGAGGCCTGCTACTGAGGCTTGGTTTCCCATTAGGAACCCAAGAGACAAACATAAAAATAAAACGTAATTTTTCCGGTGTAATCTGATTTTAGTCATATCTGAACTCCGTTCAGAATGAGTGACCAACTTTTGTCCACGTTACAATTCATTGGAATTGCGTTTTCATGTCTCTCGTGCCGGTTGTTGAGACTAATGAATTGTGTCATGCCTTCTGTAATATTTATGGTTTTTCCAGATCAAATAAAGACAGGATAAAGGAAGAATATAGTTATATTATTTATGATAGACTAGGGTATTTAGGGAACTGAAAGCTTTGTTTAGCCTTTTGGGAATTGCAGTAATAATTATAAACACTTTTTGATATTCGACCTTGGATACTCTGTAATGGACTATTCATCTTCTATGAAGGCTTTGATCCCTTTCTGACCCCTAAAACGTTGATAGATGCCCATGAATTTCAAACTTTTATACAATAGTTAAAAATGGAGTACTTAAATCAACCAGTCTCAGCTTCACAAATGAATTATTAGTTTTCTCTAGTCGTATCATATTGATCTTTTGGTTTAGTAGTTGGAAATTTTGTTCAATATAATAATGTAACATAGATTTGCGTGATATAATTCTTTGAGTTTTCATTTCTAAAATATTTTGAGCAAATTGAAACCATTGTTATACCCTATATGGTGTTGGGTTTTTACACACGGGTCAACTACTACCTCCTCATCAGCGAACGTCTGGAAAGGTGTATCTAGCGTTATTCCTTATTGTACATCAGTGCATACACCTGTTAAATCCGAGTTCAAGGTAAATAAGCATTGCTGACCAGTGCCAAATAGGAAGAAACACGCACCAGGCTGGATTCAACTTCCAGTTACTAAAATCACAACTATGAATACCTAGCAGTATTCGAAGCATCGGTATAGGAGGCCATCTGCCAACAAAATTTGAGCAACTCGACCCTGCATAGCAATGGGGAATTGCAAGCATCAACCGACAAGAAATGATACCCATCGAACAACAGGTGGCTATCGTACCCCAGTGGATAACGCTTTGGCGTTTGAAGCGACGAGACTTAGGTTTGAGTCCCAGTGGGAACAACATCAATCACTGGGGTGCAGGTACATACAGCTAACGAGTGCCAAATAGGATTCCACTGCTAGTCACCAAGATAAGCACTGCATGTATGATCTGACAGTGTGTGATTATCAGGAATATATAGCTCAGATAAGTATTACGCAACAACAACAGAAGACATACCATTCCCATAGGCCCAACCATCTGTTAATCGATGTCTAACTTTCTGATAAATAGCTGACATAATTGACATATTATTTTTACGCCATTGTCGCCCAAAGTAACGACTTTGTAATTCCAATAATTTCAATACGTACAATTGAAGCATTGCATGTCTGACGCGTAATGTACGTTTAAGTATGGGAGCTGATTTGAAGACAACTAGAAGCTAGAAAGTAAAAATAATCATAATGAAAATTGTGATATATATGTACACAACCTTTCTTTCAGTTTAGAGAATTGTGAATGTCAATACTAATAATTTTGCAGGCTAGCAGAACAATATCTGGAGGTTTGTGGAGGTTATTTTTGGGTTTCAGGTTGATATTCACCATAGACTAATACCAGTTAGAAAAACAATGTAAACCTGGGAGAACTGGTCAGCTGTTTCGTCCTAGTATGTGACTCCTCAGCTGTTGCTGTTCCTCTTGAAACGAGTTTTCAGCTATTCATCAGTTATGAAGTTGGCATGATTTGAGATGACATTTATAAGTCAGCTTTTCTATTCCATCCTATAATACTAGGGGGGAAACAACGGTTGTACGGGAATAACACGTAAGGTGGGTAAAGTAAAATGGCATATTGCGAGAAGTTAGTTCGAAATATACCCAGTTCAGTAAAATTTTATAATTAGATTAACACAGCGTAGATTCTAGTATTCTTGGTCCTATTCGTGTAAACGTGTGGGTCTGATTTAATCCTCAAGTGACACTGGGTTAAACGAAGGCTTAGAGTGGTCAGATCAAAACGCAACACCAGTCGACAAAGTCTATGACCGTTATTTTGAGTCATATAGGGAGGTGTGTTCTCGGTTACGGTCGTTGAAAAAGTAAGAATCAAATGTTGGGGAGTATAGCTAAAAAATTGGTCACAACTTCTGGAAAGTCTTCACTCTTCTAAAATCCGAACATTTCACTACCTTCGATTTTCGAATTCCTTCTCCTCCTGTGCACCTCTGCCTACTTTGACATCAGTCTTTTTCTACCAAATTATTGTTTGCATGCTTTCGTGAAGTGTGGCCAGTATTGACTAATGCACATATATGCGAGGTTCTAACTTGATTTTGTCCGTATAGGTATCTTTTTGAGTTGAACAGATACCACAGACCGGTTGGTACACCATTCATCCACAGTCCAACAGTCATTATCATAGAACTCCAAAGCTGTTCAAATATTTTTTCTGACTTATGATGATAATGTCACATAGGTAACCAGTTCACCAGTTACTGGCTGGTCTTAAGACCGGATAAAGAAGGAAGGTTGGATTGGTGAATTGGTAATTGCAGTTGGACTTGTTAACAAATGTTTTGCAGCTCATGATAACTATAAGAGCTTCATGAATACTATTTTATGTTACTTGCATTATGGAACATATTAAATCTTTTTTTGTTTGGTTTAAAAATCTACATACATTTATCCGATATACTTTCTTCCCTTGTTTGTTACTGATGCTAATTAGTCGAATGCCCAGTCGAATGTCGACCTGTTAAATGTGTTGCACGTATGTGTATTGAATTTCTGAGTACAGCTGGTTTTAGTGAATTGCGAAGTCGTTGTGTGGGCTTACTAATGAGCACTACAACTGAAGTGAGTAAATTTTCCTGTTGTTTACTGTTTTCAGATCTATTTGCTGTGTATTCCTGTATACACAGCAGGTAACAATGGACTCTAGGGTGTATATCTTCTTTTTCAGACCCTCTCTCTGTGCACCGCAGTAAGTGTCGATGCTTTTCCTGAGACTCGAAGACGACAACTATCCGATTAGATATCAGAGTACTACTACTATCCACTAAACTAATAAGTTGCAGTAGCCAATTATTGTCCATTGGGTGTAGCAATAATTAGCATTTGAAATTATCCGTTGTTGGTTTTCAGAGCCGAATCAGTCGGACACTTATTCGACATCTACTAAAAGGTCAGTATTCGAATCATTAGTAAAAACATATATTTTTAAACCTATAAGGTGTGACCCATCTAGATTTATACTTTTCTTGTAATCTATCTTCGTCCTTCCTCATTCCACTGATTTCGAGGAGAATTTATCTTTTGTATGTAGTGAGGTAGGCAAAACTGGCTCAGCACCCACATTCGCTTTTCCTTAATTCCTGCCTTTTGCTATGCTTATGGTTTAATATATTTGAAAATATTGCAGAAGGAGTGAAGTTTACTGTATCATATGCTAAGGATTCTGATCTGTAAATGAAACTACGATTTAGAACAAGGTAAGTATATTACTGAAGGACTTAGTAACTTTATTGAATTGACGCTACATCGATGTGGATTATACTTCATGACATGTTATCTGTCGTGTACCAATCGAATGCCGTATGACTGGCTCATAGTCTAGTACACACTTTTTTCCTGTTGAACTACAACAGATGAAGGAACGGTCCTCTTGATTTCCAAGTATATCTTCAACCTAAAGAATGCTACTGAAGCACTTGCGAAGCATGAAACCAGACGGTAATACTCAGAAACATGTGTAGTTTTCCCAATATTCTCACAAATGGAACGGAATCCCTGTAATTTTCAGACATTATTTGACATTTAAAGGCTGGTTAGGATTAATGCTGATGTCTGAGAATTCCTCAAAGGCACGATTGCAAATCATACTCCCAGTAGTTTTCGTTACACCGTTTAGCATTTTTCAACAGCAACCAGGTGGTTTTATTTCCTTTGAGTAATTATTCCTGCGATTTTCTTACACTTGTTGTATACAGGTACTAAGTGCCATCTGGATTACGTAAATCTTGGTGGTTCTCGGGGTGTCATCAGAGTCTCTGACCCATAGGATGAATGATGAGTTGCTAGACGGTTTAGTCATCGCTTTGCAATTTGAATAGATTATGTCTCTTATTACAAACACTTTGACGAGAAAAAGCCTCAGGCAGACGGATAGTAGCAGCGTAGAAACGAACAGAATTGGATCGGTTCAAGTTGTCACACTTCAGCAGCATTCAAGCAAGAACGGGTTAGAAGAAGTGAGGTAGAAGAAATTTGAAAACGAAGGTTAATTGAAAATATTCTAACCTTAGAAGTAAATACGTCTACGCCATTGTCGCCGACGCAATGTCAACAAAAGTCCGCTTCAACCAATGATACCTATCGTCTCGAGGACTTCAACCAGGTGATTCACAACTTCCTGAATGGTTGTGGTCGACAGTCAGGGACTTCATTGACTGGAGTTATGTCTTGACCTGGTCACCCCAAGCCCTATTCCAACCCAATCGAACTTCCAGCATTGCATGTCGACATAGACAGTGACTTGGCATGTTCAGTACATGTCCTACCTTAGTCCCTGAAGGTTCAAAACCTCATCGATTGAATTGCCCAACCGGAATATATATATATATATATAATTCAGATTGTAACAAAAAATGTTTCATGAAATATTTTTGAACAGAGTTCAGGTATGATTAAAAATTAGATTACAATAGAAAAGTTACGTAATGTTTGAAATAGTTATGGGGAGAAATTCTCATGAAATATTTTGGAACGGAGTTCAGATATGATTAAAAATCAGGTTACAAGAGGAATTACGTATTAATTAAGATGGTAATGAGAAGACGACTTACCGAGATCGGACCGATATTTGATCACTAAGTTAAATGATGTAACATGGTGACTGCAAAAAGAAATCAGAATTATAGTGGTGGAGGTATTTAATGTGTGAGAGGATCTGAATGAAGAGGTTCTTGAAGGTAGACATGGTTCTACAATGGGTAAAGGAGAACAGTTCACGGCTCTATTCACGAATATTTGACCGATTATGACCACCGCGTAGGAGCAGTAGCTATCATGATGTCCTCAACAGCAGCAAAGGCTCTCTCTGATGCAGTGGGAACCAATCTCCTCCTCTACGATCATGATCACGACAGCAAGATTCAAATCAAAAGGAAGGAAAGTCACAATCACACAATGCTACGCTATGCAACTATGAATAATGCAGATGAAGAGAAGAAGGAGGGATTCTACAGACAACTGCAATCAGTACTGGACAAGATGCCACCCTAGATGGCGACATCAAAATTCATTCTAATGTGTGGGTTGACATGAATGCCGAACTGGGAGCGGACAAGACAGGAAGAGAACTGATTATGGGTCGAGAAGCACACGGTGAACTGATGAATGAGAATGGAGAACTGTTTGCAGACTTCTGCGCATTCAACGACTTCGTGAATGGAGGCAGTGTGCACAAACACAAGGATAATCACAAGGCAGCGACATGCACTTCACCAGATGGACACACTACACTAAAAATCAGATCGACTTCATCTGAATGTGAAGAAAGTGGGGACGCAGCCTACTGGACCGAAGATCAGATCAAGAAGGGGAGCAGATGTAGGTTCACACCACTCTCACTATCTAGTGCAAGGAACCTGCCTACCTTCCAAATCAAGTTGAAAGCCTTCATAGAAGCTGGTGGTAAGCCACAGTTGAAGTTCAACACCCAGAACAGAGACTGAACTGAACGACGAGACTTCAGAGGACATCTTTATGTCGGTCATCAGGACAAAATAGGGGACGCTGAGCAACATCCGTGAAGAAACCTGCGTGGAAGAACACTGGAACTCTTTGAAAGCTATGTGGAAGGAAACCTGAATAACCGTGTTATGAAGGAAGAAGAAACATGACAAAGGATGGGATGGATCTCGACGGACATATGGAAGGTGATAGAGGAGGGAGAGGGGGAGGAAGATGGTGAAGCAGAAGATGAACCAGTGCAAGGATGCACAACGAGAAGAGGAACTGAACTCAACCTATAAAACACTACACTGGACAAAGAAGAGAAGAAGAGTGCGCGGAAAGACTGAAGACACTTCCACGAAGCATTGGCAAGTGAAGAGAAATAGGCTGAAGGTAGGAGAGACCTGAAAACACTGCCACCACCTGCAACTCGTCCAGAAATACCCATCTGCAGCCCAGTCACAGAATTACCAGTGAACACAAGCCCTCCGACAAAAGCAGAAGTAAAGTCCTGAACGCCATAAAGTCGCTGAAATCCGAGAAAGCAGCCGGACCAGATGGAATTCCACCAGAAGAAGTGAAAACAGACGCAGAGACAACAGCGGACATGCTCCTCACACCACTACTGGAGAAGGTTTGGAAGGAAGGAAGGGGAAAGGAAGGAAGGAAGGGAAGGGAAGGAAGGAAGGAAGGAACGGTACCTGCCAACTGATTGGAAGAAGGACTACCTTGTCAAACTCCCAAAGAATGGAGACCTAAGTGTTTGCAAGAACTGGCACGGAATCATGCCCCACTCCTGTCCACTCCAAGGAAAAAATATTAGGCCACATCATCCTGGAGAGACTAAACAATGCAATGGATTCAAAATTACGACCGGAACAGGCCGGCTGGTTGGCTTCAGGAAGAACATCGTGTGCGGAACAAATTGCAGCGCATCATGATGGAACGGAGTATAGAATGGCAGTCAACTCAACTCAACCTCAACTTCATCGACTTTGAAAAGGCCTTCGACAGCGTCGACCGACAAGTAATTTGGCAGGCAGCTGCTTCAACACTACGGTTTTAGTGCCACAAACCTTTATCAACCTCATTCAACAGCAGCTACACGCTATATGATGCCACATTCCAAGTGATTCACAATGGAAAGCTCAGTGATGGCTTTGAAGTGAGGATAGGGGACAGGAGTAGGACATGGGTGCCGCCTACTATCATCACCGATGATCTTCCTGATTGTGGTCGACTGGACCAGATCATGCAACAAATTGTGACAAGCGAGAAGATGGTCATGCCCCGGCTGGACCGATGAAAAGACCCTAGCAGGAGATTTGGATTTCGCCAATGATCATCTATGTCTAATGTCTTGTCTCACAAACTCGAATATCTACAAGCGAAAACCAACAAGCTGACAGAAGAGGCGAGGCAGCGAAGACGGGACTTCAAGTGAATGTAGAGAAGACAGAAGCGATGAGGATACCTAACCACCACCACCGCCACCACCAACAACAAGGATCAATCACCATCAACGGGAGACACCTAGAGGGAGTAGTCTCTTTCACCTGTCTAGCCAAAGCATCATCGTCTCAACTAGGGGTGGCGGCACAGGTGAAGATGTCAAAGCCAGGATCGGAAAGACAGCAAGACAGACCTTCACTGATCTGAAATCAGTGTGGAGACCTACTGTACTCCACTCAGCATAAAGCGTAAACAAGATCCGTATTTTCAAGACTAATGTCAAGTAAGTCAGTGCTTCTACATGGTTCAGAAACTTGGCACGTTACGAAAAGCATATCCAATAAACTACAGACATTCGTCAACAACTGCCGCCTATCCTCACTCGATACTGACACTGAAGATCAGATGTCCAGAATAGTAAGAATAAGCAACAAGGAACTCCGGCTGTCTGCGAACGAACCAACCAAGAACGTATCACCCAGCAAATATGCGGTAGAGGAAAGTGCAGATGGATTGGGCATACACTGAGAAGGCTGATTGGGGACATCACGCACCAGGCCAGGCCGTCGAGTGGAATTCAAATGGGAAACGAGGAGTTGGGCGTCCCAGCTGAGGGTGACATGGAGGAGATCATGTGAGGAAGAAATGAAAGGTTGTGGGGAGTGGTGGAGCCAGGTTCAAAAGACTGCAGAAAACCGTGCAATGGAGGCCTGCTACTGAGGCTTGGTTTCCCATTAGGAACCCAAGAGACAAACATAAAAATAAAACGTAATTTTTCCGGTGTAATCTGATTTTAGTCATATCTGAACTCCGTTCAGAATGAGTGACCAACTTTTGTCCACGTTACAATTCATTGGAATTGCGTTTTCATGTCTCTCGTGCCGGTTGTTGAGACTAATGAATTGTGTCATGCCTTCTGTAATATTTATGGTTTTTCCAGATCAAATAAAGACAGGATAAAGGAAGAATATAGTTATATTATTTATGATAGACTAGGGTATTTAGGGAACTGAAAGCTTTGTTTAGCCTTTTGGGAATTGCAGTAATAATTATAAACACTTTTTGATATTCGACCTTGGATACTCTGTAATGGACTATTCATCTTCTATGAAGGCTTTGATCCCTTTCTGACCCCTAAAACGTTGATAGATGCCCATGAATTTCAAACTTTTATACAATAGTTAAAAATGGAGTACTTAAATCAACCAGTCTCAGCTTCACAAATGAATTATTAGTTTTCTCTAGTCGTATCATATTGATCTTTTGGTTTAGTAGTTGGAAATTTTGTTCAATATAATAATGTAACATAGATTTGCGTGATATAATTCTTTGAGTTTTCATTTCTAAAATATTTTGAGCAAATTGAAACCATTGTTATACCCTATATGGTGTTGGGTTTTTACACACGGGTCAACTACTACCTCCTCATCAGCGAACGTCTGGAAAGGTGTATCTAGCGTTATTCCTTATTGTACATCAGTGCATACACCTGTTAAATCCGAGTTCAAGGTAAATAAGCATTGCTGACCAGTGCCAAATAGGAAGAAACACGCACCAGGCTGGATTCAACTTCCAGTTACTAAAATCACAACTATGAATACCTAGCAGTATTCGAAGCATCGGTATAGGAGGCCATCTGCCAACAAAATTTGAGCAACTCGACCCTGCATAGCAATGGGGAATTGCAAGCATCAACCGACAAGAAATGATACCCATCGAACAACAGGTGGCTATCGTACCCCAGTGGATAACGCTTTGGCGTTTGAAGCGACGAGACTTAGGTTTGAGTCCCAGTGGGAACAACATCAATCACTGGGGTGCAGGTACATACAGCTAACGAGTGCCAAATAGGATTCCACTGCTAGTCACCAAGATAAGCACTGCATGTATGATCTGACAGTGTGTGATTATCAGGAATATATAGCTCAGATAAGTATTACGCAACAACAACAGAAGACATACCATTCCCATAGGCCCAACCATCTGTTAATCGATGTCTAACTTTCTGATAAATAGCTGACATAATTGACATATTATTTTTACGCCATTGTCGCCCAAAGTAACGACTTTGTAATTCCAATAATTTCAATACGTACAATTGAAGCATTGCATGTCTGACGCGTAATGTACGTTTAAGTATGGGAGCTGATTTGAAGACAACTAGAAGCTAGAAAGTAAAAATAATCATAATGAAAATTGTGATATATATGTACACAACCTTTCTTTCAGTTTAGAGAATTGTGAATGTCAATACTAATAATTTTGCAGGCTAGCAGAACAATATCTGGAGGTTTGTGGGAGGTTATTTTTGGGTTTCAGGTTGATATTCACCATAGACTAATACCAGTTAGAAAAACAATGTAAACCTGGGAGAACTGGTCAGCTGTTTCGTCCTAGTATGTGACTCCTCAGCTGTTGCTGTTCCTCTTGAAACGAGTTTTCAGCTATTCATCAGTTATGAAGTTGGCATGATTTGAGATGACATTTATAAGTCAGCTTTTCTATTCCATCCTATAATACTAGGGGGGAAACAACGGTTGTACGGGAATAACACGTAAGGTGGGTAAAGTAAAATGGCATATTGCGAGAAGTTAGTTCGAAATATACCCAGTTCAGTAAAATTTTATAATTAGATTAACACAGCGTAGATTCTAGTATTCTTGGTCCTATTCGTGTAAACGTGTGGGTCTGATTTAATCCTCAAGTGACACTGGGTTAAACGAAGGCTTAGAGTGGTCAGATCAAAACGCAACACCAGTCGACAAAGTCTATGACCGTTATTTTGAGTCATATAGGGAGGTGTGTTCTCGGTTACGGTCGTTGAAAAAGTAAGAATCAAATGTTGGGGAGTATAGCTAAAAAATTGGTCACAACTTCTGGAAAGTCTTCACTCTTCTAAAATCCGAACATTTCACTACCTTCGATTTTCGAATTCCTTCTCCTCCTGTGCACCTCTGCCTACTTTGACATCAGTCTTTTTCTACCAAATTATTGTTTGCATGCTTTCGTGAAGTGTGGCCAGTATTGACTAATGCACATATATGCGAGGTTCTAACTTGATTTTGTCCGTATAGGTA